>LR778254.1:40072720-40101136 GCA_902810595.1 Coregonus sp. 'balchen'
TGTTTATTTTTAGCTAGTCACTTTCCCCTTACAACGTACATTTTACCTCAACTAACCTGTACCCCCTCACATTGACTCTGTACCCATGTATATAGCCTCATTATTGTTATTTTATTGTTGCTCTTTAATTTTTTACTTTAGTTTATTAGTCAATATTTTCTTAACTCTTATTTTTCTTAAAACAGCATTGTTGGTTAAGGGCTTGTAAGTAAGCATTTCACGGTAAGGTCTACACCTGTTGTATTCGGCGCATGTGACAAATACAATTTTATTATACAAGATTCTTCAAATAGCCACCCTTTGCCTTGATGACAGCTTTGCACACTCTTGGCATTGAAAAGTCATAACACATGCAGTACCAGTCAAACATTTGGACACACACACTCATTCAAGGGTTTTTCTTTATTTGTACTATTTTCTGCATTGTACAATAATAATGAAGACATCAAACCAGCCATATCGTGGATTCAGAGCTATCTAACAGAACTCAGAGGGTTTCTTTAATGGAAGCTTCTCTAATGTCAGACATGTAAAGTGTTGTGTACCGCAGGGCAGCTCACCAGGCCCTCTACTCTTTTCTAATTTTACCAATGTCCTGTCACTGGCATTAAAACAAAGCATGTGTGTCCATCTATGCTGATGATTCAACCATATGTGACTTGTTTTCAAGAAACTAGGCATATGTCGCGCATCACTACTTCACAGGAGAGGCATTTGAAAGTTTTTTTTTTATCAAGATGTGTTTTGTTTTGGCAGTAATGCCTTCTGGAACATGTGAACTTTCATGTGCCTTAATAACAAACTTGTATGCCATCTGTAAATACGAATAGAATGGTTAAATTACGAGCCTAGCTGTTTTAGCTACAGAAAAAGACAGGAACCTTCCCTCTAGCCATGATTTGCTGAGATAATGGCTGGGCTGGACATGCCGAGAGATGAGTTCGGATTGGACTGCCATGAAGCATGCTTCTGTCTATAACATGAGCTGGTCAGTATGTGTAGGTCATCCTTTCTAACAAGTATTTTTTTTTAAAGATATCACGTAGAACTGCAAAAGTGTTGCTCTCCACTTTCTGGAGGACTGAGTTTTGAAATCAGTGGAATGCCCAGTGGAAGCAGAGTATGACTGCTAAGGAGATGGAGAAAATTCTGCCGTTTGGTTGCAAATATGGATGAGGAAGAAGAGTTCATCCATGTATATGGGTTAGAGAGTCTAGCTAGCTACATTTTCAGATATTATACATTTCAAATTTTGTCAGAAAGTTGTTTTCATTGCAAGTTAAAGTGTTCTGTTAGCTAGCTATCTAACGTGTATGATCTGTGTAGTAATATTATTCGTATCTCAGAGCCATTTGCATTGCTAGTTATAGCCTAATGTTAGCTAGTTAGCTAACATTGAACGTGGTTGGTTAGCTACCTGCAGATTTATGCAGGTTAGTAACATAATGAGTTGGGATTATGGTTCATTGTTTAGCTAGCTACGTCAAAACAAAAGACTCCACTTGTCACGGTTTCGGCCGAGGCTGCTCCTCCTCCTGGTTCGGGCAGGCTTCGGCGATCGCCGTCCCCGGAGTACTAGCTGCCACCGCTCTATGTTTCGTTATTCGATTGCTTTTGTCTGTCTGTATCACCTGTGTCCATTTGTGTGTTGATTGCGTGTCTTATAAGTTCCTTGTTTTGTTCTAGTATGATTGTGTGTTGTTAATTACTGCCACAGTGTCGGAGCTACGTCTTTGCTCCCTGTTTGTTTTGTGTTTTAGTGTTTACGCGTGTGCGTAATTCTCCCTCGCTTCTTTGTGTTTTTGAGGTCGGAGGTTTTCCTATTATACTTTGGACTATTAAATACTGTTGGACTTAACCTCAGTGTCCTGCGCCTGACTCCTCCACCACATCCACATCGGTTTAGTGACAGAACAACACACCACCATGGAGTCAGCAGGAACAGCGGCGGCACCCGAATCCCTGGAGGACCGGATCAACTACCAGGACACCGTGATCCGGCAACTCGGGACCGCCATGGAAGAGGTGTCCAACACTCTGCGCCGATTGGTGAATCGAGAGGTGCCCACGCACTCTTACAACATCCCATCACCAACGGCCAGTCCTCCTCTCTCAGCACCGGAACCCAGTGGCATTCGGCTCTCGCTCCCGAGGGCATATGACGGTTCTGCAGCCGGGTGTCAGGGATTCCTCCTGCAGGTGGAACTTTACCTTGCCACCCATACACCCGGCGCCCTCGGGATACGAGAGCGTCTCCGCCCTCATCTCCTGTCTATCCGGCAAGGCGTTGGAGTGGGCCAACGCCGAATCGAGGGGAATAGACGCCGCAACCATCACCTACGCGGAGTTCTCCCGCCGCTTCAGGGCTGTCTTCGATCATCCACCTGAGGGGAAAGCGGCGGGAGAGCGTCTATTCCACCTCCGACAGGGGAAGAGGAGCGCACAGGAGTTCGCACTGGAGTTCTGGACACTAGCGGCGGATGCGGGGTGGAATGAGAGGGCCCTCATCGACCACTACCGGTGTAGCCTACGAGAGGACGTTCGTCGTGAGCTGGCCTGCAGGGACACCAACCTGTCGTTCGACCAGTTGGTGGACATTTCCATCCGTCTAGACACCCTGCTGGCTACCCGCGGACGTCCCGAGTGGGGGTCGTCCATTCCACCCTCCAGCACCTCCGAGCCGATTCCCATGGAGCTCGGGGGTGCTGGCGCTAGAGAGGAGGAGAGGGGAACCCGAGGGGGGCCATCCCCTGCACCACCTGTGGCCGTGGAGGACACACCGCGGCCAGGTGCGGGGGAGGGTCTCCTGGGAGAGATGACAACAGGCCACGCACTGGGGAGTCATTTCAGGTGAGTAGGCACCCCACTTACCCAGAGCTTTCTGTTGGTCACATGAGTATTCCTGTGAGATTTCCACAGGTGGCACCTCATTCCCAGCATAAGGCGCTAGTAGATTCAGGCGCAGCTGGGAACTTTATTGATCGGGCATTTTGTGGTAGGTTAGGAATTCCCCTTCGGCCGGTAGAAGCTCCATTTCCTGTCCACGCATTAGACAGCCGGCCGTTGGGGTCGGGTCTGATCAGGGATGTCACAGCACCACTGACGATGACGACGCAGGGGGGTCATGAGGAGATCATTCAGTTTTATCTGATTGACTCTCCTGCGTACCCCGTGGTGTTGGGCCTTCCCTGGTTAAGCACCCATGATCCTACCATAGCGTGGCAACAGAGGGCTCTTATGGAGTGGTCTGCCCAGTGTGTAGGGAGATGTCTAGGTGTTTCCGTAGGGGCGACCTCGGTAGAGAGTCCGAACCAAGTGCCCGCACTGCGCATTCCCCCTGAGTATGAGGATTTAGCACTCGTGTTTAGCAAATCGAGGGCAACACGGCTACCTCCTCATAGACAAGGGGACTGTGCGATAAATCTCCAGACAGGAGCAGCTCTTCCCCGGAGTCGTGTGTATCCCCTGTCTCAAGAGGAAACAGCGGCTATGGAGACTTACATAGCCGAGTCCTTGGCACAGGGATACATACGGTCCTCCACTTCCCCGGTCTCCTCGAGTTTCTTCTTTGTGAAGAAGAAGGACGGGGGATTGCGCCCGTGTATTGATTACCGTAGTCTCAATCAGATCACAGTTAAATACAGTTACCCACTTCCACTGATTGCGACGATGACGGAGTCATTACGCGGAGCGCGGTTCTTCACAAAGTTGGATCTCAGGAGCGCGTACAATCTGGTGCGCATTAGGGAGGGGGATGAATGGAAAACAGCATTTAGCACCACCTCGGGTCATTACGAGTATCTCGTCATGCCATACGGGTTAATGAATGCTCCTTCAGTCTTCCAATCCTTTGTTGACGAGATTTTCCGGGACATGCATGGGCAGGGTGTAGTAGTTTACATCGACGACATCCTAGTGTATTCTTCTACACGAGCCGAGCATGTAGCCCAGGTGCGCCGAGTGTTGAGAAGACTGTTGGAGCATGACTTGTATGTCAAGGCAGAGAAATGCCTGTTCTTCCAGGAGTCCGTCTCCTTTTTGGGTTATCGGTTGTCCGCGTCTGGCGTGGAGATTGAGGTAGACCGGGTATCGGCCGTGCGTAATTGGCAAACTCCAACCACTGTAAAAGAGGTGCAGCAGTTCTTGGGTTTTGCTAATTACTACCGGAGGTTTATTCGGGGTTTTGGACAGGTTGCAGCTCCCATTACGTCCCTGCTAAAGGGGGGGTCCGGTTCGTTTGCAGTGGTCGGCTGAGGCGGACAGGGCATTTGTCAAACTAAAGAACCTGTTCACCTCGGCTCCTGTGCTGGCGCATCCGGATCCCTCTTTACCATTCCAAGTAGAGGTAGACGCGTCCGAGACCGGTATTGGGGCAGTTCTGTCACAACGGTCCGGCACGCCACCTAAACTCCGCCCCTGTGCGTTCTACTCCAAGAAGCTCAGCTCGGCGGAGCGTAACTATGATGTTGGGGACAGGGAGCTGTTAGCCGTAGTCCAGGCCCTAAAGGTGTGGAGGCATTGGCTTGAGGGGGCTCAACACCCTTTCCTCATTCTGACTGATCACCGTAACCTGGAGTACATCCGGGCAGCTAGGAGATTGAACCCTCGTCAGGCTAGGTGGAACATGTTCCTAACCCGGTTCGTTTTTAAGATCACATACATCCCTGGGTCCCAGAATGGTAAGGCAGACGCCCTGTCCCGGCGGTATGACACAGAGGAGAGGTCCAACGAGCCTACTTCCATATTGCCAGTCTTGTTTGGTGGCTCCGGTGGTATGGGAGGTCGATGCGGAAATCGAGCGGGCACTGCGTACCGACCCTACTCCCCCCGAGTGTCCTGTGGGGCGGACGTACGTTCCGCTCGAGATTCGTGATCGACTGATTTATTGGGCTCATACATCACCCTCCTCTGGACATCCAGGTATTGGCCGGACCGTGCACTGTCTTAGCATGAAATACTGGTGGCCAACGTTAGCTAGGGATGTGAGGGTTTATGTCTCCTCCTGCTCGGTGTGTGCCCAGTGTAAGGCGCCTAGACATTTGCCCAGGGGTAAGCTACATCCCCTGCCCGTTCCACAACGACCATGGTCCCACCTATCGGTGGATTTCGTAACCGATCTTCCCCCCTCCCAGGGGAATACCACCATTTTGGTCGTTATGGATCGGTTTTCCAAGGCCTGTCGTCTCCTTCCCATGCCGGGTCTCCCTACTGCCCTACAAACCGCTGAGGCCCTATTTACCCATGTTTTCCGGCACTATGGGGGTCCCCGAGGATATAGTGTCTGACCGAGGTCCCCAGTTCACCTCCAGAGTTTGGGGGGCGTTCATGGAACGGTTGGGGGTCTCGGTAAGCCTTACCTCGGGGTACCACCCAGAGAGCAATGGGCAGGTGGAACGTGTCAACCAGGATGTGGGTAGGTTTTTGAGGTCCTATTGCCGGGACTGGCCGGAGGAGTGGTCTAGGTTCATCCCCTGGGCAGAGATGGCCCAGAACTCTCTCCGCCACTCCTCCACCAATTTAACACCTTTCCAGTGTGTTTTAGGTTATCAGCCGGTCCTGGCACCATGGCACGAGAGCCAGATCGAGGCCCCTACGGTGGACGAGTGGATTCGGCGCTCGGAGGAGACGTGGGACGCTGCCCATGTCCATCTGCAGCGTGCCATCCGTCAACAAAAGGCGAGCGCCGACCGCCACCGCAGTGAGGGACCGGTGTACGCACCGGGAGATCGAGTCTGGCTCTCGACTCGAAACCTGCCCCTCCGCCTGCCCTGCCGCAAGCTGGGTCGGCGGTTTGTGGGGCCCTTCAAAGTCCTGAGAAGATTGAACGAGGTGTGTTACAGGTTACAACTGCCTATAGAGTATAAAAATATTAACCCCTCGTTCCATGTGTCTCTTCTCAGGCCGGTGGTAGCTGGCCCACTCCAAGAAGATGAGATAGGAGAGACCCCTCCGCCCCCTTTGGACATCGAGGGGGCCCCGGCGTACAGGGTCCGGACCATCTTGGACTCGAGGCGCCGGATGAGTGGTCTCCAGTATCTCGTGGAGTGGGAGGGGTACGGTCCGGAGGAACGGTGCTGGGTGCCCAGGAGGGACATACTCGATCCATCCCTCCTGACTGAGTTTCACCATGGGCATCCCACGCGCCCGGGTCCGCGTCCTCCTGGCCGTCCCCGAGGCCGGGGTCGGCGCACGGCTGGAGCCGCGCGTCAAGGGGGGGGTACTGTCACGGTTTCGGCCGAGGCTGCTCCTCCTCCTGGTTCGGGCAGGCTTCGGCGATCGCCGTCCCCGGAGTACTAGCTGCCACCGCTCTATGTTTCGTTATTCGATTGCTTTTGTCTGTCTGTATCACCTGTGTCCATTTGTGTGTTGATTGCGTGTCTTATAAGTTCCTTGTTTTGTTCTAGTATGATTGTGTGTTGTTAATTACTGCCACAGTGTCGGAGCTACGTCTTTGCTCCCTGTTTGTTTTGTGTTTTAGTGTTTACGCGTGTGCGTAATTCTCCCTCGCCTCTTTGTGTTTTTGAGGTCGGAGGTTTTCCTATTATACTTTGGACTATTAAATACTGTTGGACTTAACCTCAGTGTCCTGCGCCTGACTCCTCCACCACATCCACATCAGTTTAGTGACACCACTATGCAAGTAACCATTTCACTGTACCGTTTACACCTTCTGTATCCTGTGCATGTGACAAATAAATGTTGATTTTATTTGATATAGTATGTGTTTAGCAGAGACGGTAATGTGAAGAACAACATGTTTATCAAATCAAATCAACACCAAAATCAAATTACGATATAACTTAAGACCAATGTGACAGTGTCCATGTTCTAAATTCTCCGGTAGAATGCCCTGCGTTTATTTAGTCACACTCACAAAGTAAGCTATTTTCTGTAATTGGCTCGCAATTAATTTGTAAATAATGATGTTGTTGTGATTTTATTTCCCTGTAATAATGAATACAAATTAGCTGAAGTGAAGACGCTGTCAGCTTAATCATATGGTCATTATTTGAACTTGGCATTCTCTCAACCAGCTTCACCTGGAGTGCTTTTCCAACATTCTTGAAGGAGTTCCCACATATGCTGAATCCCTGTTGGCTGCTTTTCCTTCACTCTGCGGTCTGACTCATCCCAAACCATCTCAATTTGGTTGAGGTCGTGGGATTGTGGAGGCCAGGTCATCTGATGCAGCACTCAATCACCCTCCTTCTTGGTCAAATAGCCCTTACACAGCTAAGGAGGTGTGTTGGGTCCTTGTCCTGTTGAAAAAACAGTAAGCGCAATCCAGATGGGATGGCGTATCGCTACAGAATGCTTTGGTAGCCATGCTGGTTAAGTGTCACAGACAGTGTCACCAGCAAATAACTCCCACACCATAATAATAATAATAATAATAATATGCCATTTAGCAGACGCTTTTATCCAAAGCGACTTACAGTCATACGTGCATACATTTTTTTTGTGTATGGGTGGTCCCGGGGATCGAACCCACTACCTTGGCGTTACAAGCGCCGTGCTCTACCAGCTGAGCTACAGAGGACCATAACACCTCCTCCTCCATGCTTTACGGTGGGAAATACACATGCGGAGATCATGCGTTCACCCGCACCGCGTCTCACAAAGACACGGCGGTTGGAACCAAAAATCTCCAATTTGGACTCCAGACCAAAGGACACATTTCAACCTGTCTAATGTCCATTGCTTTTGTTTCTTGGCCAAAGCAATTCTCTTCTGCTTATTGGTGTCCTTTAGCAGTGGTTTCTTTGCAGCAATTCGACCATGAAGGCCTGATTCACACAGTCTCCTCTGAAAAGTTGATGTTGAGATGTGTCTGTTACTTGAACTCTGTGAAGCATTTATTTGGGCTGCAATTTCTGAGGCTGGTAACTCTAATGAACTAATCCATTTGCAGCAGAGGTAACTCTGGGGCTTCCATTCCTGTGGTGGTCCTCATGAGAGCCAGTTTCATCATAGCTCTTGATGGTTTTTGTGACTGCACTTGAAGAAACGTTCAAAGTTCTTGAAATGTTCCGTATTGACTGACCTTCATGTCTTAAAGTAATGATGGACTGTCGTTTCTCTTTGCTTATTTGAGCTGGTCTTACCATAATATGGACTTGGTCTTTTACCAAATAGGGCTATCTTCTGTATAACTCCTCTACCATGTCACAACACAACTGATTGGCTCAAACACATTAAGAAGGAAAGAAATTCCACAAATTAACTTTTAAGAAGACACACCTGTTAATTGAAATGCATTCCAGGTGACTCTCTCAATCAGCTTCATGAGGTAATGCCAAGAGTGTGCAAAGCTGTCATCAAGGCAAAGGGTGGCTATTTGAAGAATCTGAAATGTCAAATATATTTTTATTTGTTTAACACTTTTTTGGTTACTACATGATTCCATATGTTTTGATGTCTTAACTATTATTATATAATGTAGAAAATAGTAAAAATAAAGAGAAACCCTTGAATGAGTAGGTGTTCTAAAACTTTTGACCGGTAGTGTATACATATAGATATATTTGTTTTTTACTTGGTCCCCACACCCCCTCATGATCATTTTCTTTTTTAAATTTCACTTAGGCTCCGAGATCCAACATGCAGGGCTAAGATATTGCAAATTGAGAAATCATGTGACTTAACTGAATAAAAAGAAGAAGAAAATACACTATGAAACAAAAGATAAATGACAAAAAGAATGCTATTATCCACCGTTAGCGGTTTTCACCATTGTCCGTGGCCTGCACTACCTACCAGCCAGCTCTAGCCTGGACTATTATCGGCCATTTTGCACTGTCTGCACAGCACGCTATCGACCAAGAACATATCGGATTTCTGCCGGAATCACTGAATCACTGGACCTTAACACCGGATCATCACAACTAGCTAGCTGCAACCGAATGGATGTTGTTGGCTAATCACCACCGCCCTCGAAGCAAGCACCAGTTAGCCTTGAACTAGCCTTGAGCCAGGCCCATCTCCCAGCTATCTACCTCTCTGTCAACCGGACGGGACCTCCTAGTGTCGACACGGAGCCCCGCCGATCCATCACGACTGGTCTGCCGACGTAATCGTCTGATGTGGTTTCAACAGGCTTCCCGGTGCGTCGACCACGAAGATCCATCTGCTAGCCCCGGCCCGCTAGCACACGCAATCAACAGCCGTGCTTTCTGCTCGCCTGTGCTGTAGTAGCCTTTCGAACTGCTCCCGGTCTCACCTATTGCTGTTCACTGGACCTTATGATCACTCAGCTGCACAGTTGATGCCTGCTCGACTGTTCCTTTACACGGTACCCCCATCCTGTCTATCTGTCCTGTTTATCTGTTTAGCCTCAGCCCAAACTGGCCATTACCAGTTGTTGTCTTAGCTCTCTCGAATAACACCTGTGATTGCTTTATGCCTCTCTCCCATGTCAATATGCCTTGCCTATTGCTGTTCCGGATAGCCCCTAGTCCCGCTCAACCAGCCTCAGAGAGCTCCTTTATCCAACTCACCATTCACGCGGAGACCGGCTCAATCAGTGCCTCCAGTGATGCTATGTCTTTCATCGTTTACCTCCACTGTACTCATATCCTTCCATATCCTTGTCTGTACATAATGCCCTGAATCTATTCTACAACGCCCGGAAATCTGCCCCTTTTATTCTCTGTATCCAACGCACTAGAAGACCAGTTCTTAAAGCCTTTAGCCGTATCCTTATTCTACTCCTCCTCTGATCCTCTTGTGATGTAGAGGTTAACCCAGGCTCTGTAGCCCCCAGAATCACTCCTACTCCCCAGGCGCTATCATTTGTTGACTTCTGTAACCGTAAAAGCCTTGTTTTTTTTGCATGTTAACATCAGAAGCCTCCTCCCTAAGTTTGAGTTACTCACTGCGTTAGCAAACACCGCCAACCCTGATGTTCTAGCAGTGTCTGAATCCTGTCTTAGGAAGACCACCAAAAACTCTGAAATGTCCATCCCCAACTACAACATTTTGCGTCTAGATAGAACTGCCAAAGGGGGAGAAGTTGCAATCTACTGTAGAGATAGCCTGCAGAGCTCTATCATACTATCCAGGTCTGTGCCCAAACAGTTTGAGCTTCTACTTCTAAAAATCCACCTTTCCAGAAATAAGTCTCTCACTGTTGCCACTTGCTACAGACCCCCCTCAGCCCCCAGCTGTGCCCTGGACACCATATGTGAATTGATTGCCCCCCATCTATCCTCAGAGTTCGTACTGCTTGGTGACCTAAACTGGGATATGCTTAACACCCCGGCCATCCTACAATCTAAACTAGATGCCCTCAATCTCACACAAATTATCAAGGAACCTACCAGGTACAACCCTAAATCCGTAAACATGGGCACCCTCATAGATATCATCCTGACTAATTTACCCTCTAAATACACCTCCGCTGTCTTCAACCAGGATCTTAGCGATCACTGCCTCATTGCCTGCGTCCGTAATGGGTCCGCGGTCAAACGACCACCCCTCATCACTGTCAAACGCTCCCTAAAACACTTCGGCGAGCAGGCCTTTCTAATTGACCTGGCCCGGGTATCCTGGATGGATATTGACCTCATTCCGTCAGTAGAGGATGCCTGGATGTTCTTTAAAAGTGTTTTCCTCTCCATCTTAAATAAGCATGCCCCATTCAAAAAATGCAGAACTAAGAACAGATATAGCCCCTATATCACCCCAGATTTGACTGCCCTTGACCAGCACAAAAACATCCTGTGGCGTACTGCATTAGCATCGAATAGCCCCCGCGATATGCAACTTTTCAGGGAAGTCAGGAACCAATATACACAAGCAGTTAGGGAAGCAAAGGCTAGCTTTTTCAAACAGAAATTTGCATCCACTGTCACCACCAATAAATCTACAATAATCGAGAATGTCAATAAGCATTTTGCTACGGCTGGCCATGCTTTCCACCTGGCTACCCCAACCCCGGCCACCAGCTCTGCCCTTTCGTATCATCTGAGATCCCCAGAGATTGGAAAGCTGCCGCGGTCATCCCCCTCTTCAAAGGGGGTGACACTCTAGATCCAAACTGTTACAGACCTATACCTATGTCTTTCGAAAGTTTTTGAAAGCCAAGTTAACAAACAGATCACCGACCATTTTGAATCCCACCGTACCTTCTCCGCTATGCAATATGGTTTCCGAGCTGGTCATGGGTGTACCTCAGCCACGCTAAAGGTCCTAAATTATATTATAACTGCGATCGATAAAAGACAGTACTGTGCAGCCATCTTCATCGACCTGGCCAAGGCTTTCGACTCTGTCAATCACCGCATTCTTATTGGCAGACTAAATAGCCTTGGTTTCTCAAATGACTGCCTCGCCTGGTTCACCAACTACTTCTCAGATAGAGTTCAATGTGTCAAATCGTAGGGCCTGTTGTCTGGACCTCTGGCAGTCTCTATGGGGTGCCACAGTGTTCAATTCTCGGGCCGACTCTATTCTCTGTGTATATCAATGATGTCGCTCTTGCTGCTGGTGACTCTCAGATCCACCTCTACGCAGACGACACCATTTTGTGTACATCTGGCCCTTCATTGGACACTGTGCTAACAAACCTCCAAACAAGCTTCAATGCCATACAACACTCCGTCCATAGCCTCCAACTGCTCCTAAACGCTAGTTAAATGCATGCTCTTCAATCGAACGCTGCTTGCACCCGCCCGCCCGACTAGAATCACTACTCTCGGCGGGTCTGACTTAGAATATGTGGACAACTACAAATACCTAGGTGTCTGGTTAGACCATAAACTCTCCTTCCAGACTCACATTATTCATCTCCAATCCAAAGTTAAATCTAGAATCGGCTTCCTATTTCGCAACGAAGCCTCCTTCACTCATGCTGCCAAACATGCCCTCGTAAAACTGACTATCCTACCGATCCTTGACTTCGGCGATGTCATTTGCAAAATAGCCTCCAACACTCTACTCAGCAAATTGGATGTAGTATATCACAGTGCCATCCGTTTTTGTCACCAAAGCCCCATATACTACCCACCATTGTGACCTGTACGCTCTCGTTGGCTGGCCCTCACTACATATTCGTCGCCAAACCCACTGGCTCCAGGTCATCTATAATATCACTGCTAGGCAAATCCCCATCTTATCTTAGCTCATTGGTCACCATAGCAACACCCACTCGTAGTATGCGCTCCAGCAGGTATATCTCACTGGTCATCCCCAAAGCCAACACCTCCTTTGGCCGCCATTCCTTCCAGTTCTCTGCTGCTAATGACTGGAACGTACTGCAAAGATCTCTGAAGCTGGAGACTCTTATCTCCCTCACTAACTTTAAGTATCAGTTGTCAGAGCAGCTTACCGATCACTGCACCTGTACACAGCCCATCTGTAATTAGCCCACCCAACTACCTCATCCCCATATTGTTATTTATTTTGCTCATTTGCACCCCAGTATCTCTATTTGCACATCTTTTTCTGCACATCTATCACTCCAGTGTTAATACTAAATTGTTATTATTTTGCACTATGGCCTATTTATTGCCTTACCTCCATAACTTACTACATTTGCACACATTGTATATAGATTTTCTATTGTGTTATTGACTGTATGTTTTGTTTTATCACATGTGTAACTCTGTGTTGTTGTTGTTTTTATCACACTGCTTTGCTTTATCTTGGCCAGGTCGCAGTTGTAAATGAGAACTTGTTCTCAAATGGCTTACCTGGTTAAATAAAGGTTAAATAAAATAAAAAATATAGTAAGAAGCTTTGGAGCACCTTAAATGAAATTTTAGGGAAAAAAACAAACTCAGCTCCATCATTTATTGAATCAGATGGCTCATTCATCACAAAACCAACTGATATTGCCAACTACTTTAATGATTTTTTCATTGGCAAGATTAGCAAATGTAGGCATGACATGCCAGCAACAAACGCTGACACTACACATCCAAGTATATCTGACCAAATTATAAAAGAAAAGCATTGTAATTTTGAATTCCGTAAAGTGAGTGTGGAAGAGGTGAAAAAAGTATTGTTGTCTATCAACAATGACAAGCCACCGGGATCTGACAACTTGGATGGAAAATTACTGAGGATAATAGCAGACGATATTGCCACTCCTATTTGCCATATTTTCAAATTAAGCCTACTAGAATGTGTGCCCCCATGCTTGGAGGGAAGCAAAAGTCAATCCGCTACCTAAGAATAGTAAAGCCCCCTTTACTGGCTCTAACCCTTAGTAAACTTCTGGAAAAAATTGTGTTTGATCAGATGTAATGCTATTTTACAGTAAACAAATTGACAAACTTTCAGCATGCTTATAGGGAAAGACATTCAAGAAGCACAGCACTTACACAAATGACTGATGATTGTCTAAGAGAAATTGATGATGAAAAGATTGTGCGGGCTGTTTTGTTAGATTTCAGCGCGGCTTTTGACATCATTGATCATAGTTTGCTGCTGGAAAAATGGATGTGTTATGGCTTAAACCCCCTGCTATATTGTGGATAAAGAGTTACCTGTCTAACAGAACACAGAGTGTGTTCTTTAATGGAAGCCTCTCCAACATAATCCAGGTAGAATCAGGAATTCCCCAGGGCAGCTGTCTAGGCCCATTACTTTTTTCAATCTTTACTAATACCATGCCACTGGCTTTGAATAAAGCCAGAGTGGCTATGTGTGCGGATCACTCAACTCTATACATGTCAGCTACTACAGCGACTGAAATGACTGCAACACTTAAAAAATAGTTGCAGTTAGTTTCAGAGTGGGTGGCAAGGAATAAGTTGGTCCTAAATATTTCTAAAACTAAACTGCTTGGAGTAACCCTGGATTGTAAACTGTCATGGTCAAAACATATTGATACAACAGTAGCTAAGATGGGGAGAAGTATGTCCATAATAAAGCGCTGCTATGCCTTCTTAACAGCACCATCAACAAGGCAGGTCCTACAGGCCCTAGTTTTGTCACACCTGGACTACTGTACAGTCGTGTGGTCAGGTGCCACAAAAAAAGGACTTAGGAAAATTGTAATTGGCTCAGAACAGGGCAGCATGGCTGACCCTTGGATGTACACAGTAACATTAGATTTAAAAAACAGATAAAAATACAACTTATGGAACAGCGGGGACTGTGAAGCAACACAAACATAGGCGCAGACACATGCATACACACGATAGCATACGCACTATACACACACGTACACATGGATTTTGTACTGTAGGTTTGTGGTAGTGGTGGAGTAGGGGCCTGAGGGCATACAGTGTGTTGTGAAATCTGTGAATGTATTGTAATGTTTTTAAAATTGTATGAACTGCCTTAATTTTGCTGGACCCTAGCTAATGGAGATCCATATTAAATACATATACAAATATTATTCCAATATGTCAAAGTTATCAATTAGGGGCCGGGCGCATGCACGCTGACTTCGGTCGCCAGCTGTATGGTGTTTCCTCCGACACATTGGTGCGGCTGGCTTCCTGATTAAGCGAGAAGTGTGTCAAGAAGCAGTGCTGCTTGGCGGTGTCGTGTTTCGGAGGACGCATGGCTCTTGACCTTCGCCTTTCCCGAGTCCGTATGGGAGTTGCAGCGATGGGACAAGACTAACTACAAATTGGATATCACGAAATTGGGGAGAAAAAGGGATAAAAAGTACAACAAAAAAACAAAACAAGTTATCAATTAGGAAGATGGTGCTGTTCAGAATGACAAGTTCATGACTGTTGATGTTCACAGGACTCTCTTAATGCTATGTTGAACAAGCACCATGAATGAAGGAGGGGGCGGAAAACAGCTTCTCTAACACACCGTCACCAAGTCATCCAATGTTTGCTTCATTAACAATTGTTGCATCTAAAATAAATATATAATAAAACAATTTAATTTTTTCAGTTTTTTATGCTGGATGTGAGTAATTTAGCAGGTCTATAGTATAATGTATTGTATTTAACTATTTATTAAATATACAGTGCATTCGGAAAGTATTCAGACCCATTGACTTTTTACAGCCTTATTCTAAAATTGATTAAATAAATAGAAATCCTCAAGACTCTTGCTAGAGCTGGCCTCCTGGCCAAACTGAGCAATCGGGGTAGAATGGCCTTGGTCAGGGAGGTGACAAAGAACCCAATGGTCACTGACTGAGCACCAGAGTTTATTTGTGGAGATGGGAGAACCTTCCAGAAGGACAACCATCTCTGCAGCACTCCACCAATCAGGCATTTATGGTAGAGTGGCCAGATGGAAGCCACTACTCAGTAAAAGGCACATGACAGTCCGCTTGGCGTTGGCCAAAAGGCACCTAAAGGACTCTGACCATGAGAAACAAGATTCTCTGGTCTGATGAAACCAGGATTGAACCCTTTAGCCTGAATGCCAAGTGTCAGGTCTGGAGGAAACCTGGCACCATCCCTATGGTGAAGCATGGTGGTGGCAGCATCATGCTGTGGGGATGTTTTTCAGTCGCAGGGACTGGGAGACTAGTCAGGGTCGAGGGAAAGATGAATGGTGCAAAGTACAGAGAGATCCTTGATGAAAACCTGTTCCAGGAGCGCTCAGGACCTCAGACTGGGGCGAAGGTTCACCTTCCAACAGGACAACGACCCTAAGCACACAGCCAAGACCAACGCAGGAGTGGCTTCGGGACAATTCTCTGAATGTCCTTGAGTGGCCCAGCCAGAGCCCGGACTTGAACCCGATCGAACATCTTTAGAGAGACCTGAAAATAGCTGTGTAGCGACTCTCCCCATCCAACCTGACAGAGCTTGAGAGGATCTGCAGAGAAGAATGTATGAAACTCCCCAAATACATGTATGCAAAGCTTGTAGCGTCATACCCAAGAAGACTCCAGGCTGTAATCGCTAACAAAGGTGCTTCAACAATGTCACGATCGTCAAAAGGAGTGGACCAATGCGCAGCGTGGAATGCGAACATCTTTTATTATTATTCACCACACGAACAAAAACAACAAAACGATGCGTGAAGTCCTTGGGTACATACACAAACCAACACGGAACAAGATCCCAAACAGGCTGCCAAAGTATGGTTCCCAATCAGAGACAACAAGCAACAGCTGATTCTCGTTGCCTCTGATTGAGAACCACCCCGGCCAACATAGATACACATGAACTAGATCCAAACATAGAAACACAAACACATAGAATCTACACACCCTGGCTCAACATATAGGGAGTACAGAGCCAGGGCGTGCAGTACCCCCCCCCAAAGGCGCGGAATGCGACCGGCGGCAAACATAAACCGAACAGGGGAGGGCGGGTGCGGCATTCCTCCCCACAAGGAGATCCGGCTCCGGGCGTGACCACCACCCCCTCGAAAACCCCCCGTAGTGCCTGGTCGGGTCTGGCCCCCGCTGGCTGGAGCTGGACACCTAGGACACTCGGTGGAAGCGGATTGCTTAGGTCGGTGTGCGACAGCTGACCCGGTACCTGACAGGCACCGGTGAACGGGTAAGGGCTGTGCCGGATGACGGACAGCACCCCAGGACTTGGTGCGGGAAGCAGGGAATGGCGCCGGACCGGGCTAAGACGAGCAACCCATGGTTGGTGAGGGGAGCAGCGAAACGGGCGGACCGGGCTGACGCTGGCACACAGGCTGGTGCGGGGAGAGGAATGGGCACGGACCGGGGCTTGACGACGCGGCAACCACGGCTGGTGCGGGGAGAATGGAACGGGACGGACCGGCTTGTCGATGCGCACACAGGCTTGGTGCGGGGAGAAGGAATGGGCCGGACGGGCTGACGACGCGCACCCTGGCTTGGTCGCGGGGAGAAGGAACGGGCCGGACCGGGCTGACGATGCGACCCACAGGGATTGGTGCGGGGAGCAGGAACAGGCCGGGCCGGGTTGGTCGGACGCGCCACCCATTGGGTTGGGGGGGGCGCAGGAAACAGGCGGCCGGGCTGGCGACGCGCAATAGGCTGGGCGGGGAGCAGGAACAGCCGGGCCGGATGGCGACGCGCACATTGGCTGGTGCGAGGGCAGGAACAGGAGGGCGGGCTGGCGACGAGCACAGGGCTTGCGCTGCGAGAGGCAGGAACAGGCCGGGCCGGGCTGGCGATGCGCACCATGGCTTGGTGCGGGGGCTAGGAAAAGGGCCGGGCGGGTGGCGAAGCGCATCACAGGACTTGGTGCGAGGGGACAGGAACAGGCGAGCCGCACTGGGAACACACACCACTGTCCTTATACGGGGATCAGGAACGGGCCGGACCGGACTGGCAACACACTTCAGTACCTCTCGCCGTGCCTCTACAATTTCCCTCCCTCTAATCACCAATGGCTCCCGTAACCCGGTGGCCTTCTCTCCTCGTCCACAAACTCGCCCTTTATCTGCCTCCAGCAGCCCCGTCGCCCATGCCATGTGCTCCCCCCTAAAAATTTCTTGGGGGTGCCTCTCGCCTGTCCGACGACGACACTGTTGGCGCCGTACCTCCTCTCTCGCCAGGGCTTTAACCCTTGCCCATGGTCTTCTGCCCTCGAACATGTCCTCCCAGGACCACCATTGACCCACCTGGGCCATCGCCAACTTCTCCAACTCCCTACCCGGCGTTTGCTCCAAAACACGCTGCTTGGACCAGTTTTGTTGGGATCTTCTGTCACGATCGTCAAAAGGAGTGGACCAATGCGCAGCGTGGAATGCGAACATCTTTATTATTATTCACCACACTAACAAAAACAACAAAACGATACGTGAAGTCCTTGGGTACATACACAAACCAACACGGAACAAGATCCCACAATACACTGTGCCAAACAGGCTGCCTAAGTATGGTTCCCAATCAGAGACAACAAGCAACAGCTGATTCTCGTTGCCTCTGATTGAGAACCACCCCGGCCAACATAGATACACATGAACTACATCCTAACATAGAAACACAAACACATAGAATCTACACACCCTGGCTCAACATATAAGAGTCCCAGAGCCAGGGCGTGACAAACAAAGTACTGAGTAAAGGGTCTGAATACTTATGTAAATATGCTATTTATGTTTTTTATTTTTATACATTTGCCAAGAAATGATAAAAACCTGTTTTTGCTTTGTCATTATGGGGTAGTGTGTGCAGATTGATGAGGGGGGAAAACAATTTAATCAATTTTTAGAATAAGGCTGTAACGTAACAAATGTGGGAAAAAGTCAAGATGTCTGAATACTTTGAATGGACTGTATAGTTAGGTCAAGTTTTACTTTTCGAGTATCTTTATGTTGCCTTTTTCAATATGTTGCGAAGATGTATTTTGATTTTGCTTACTTTTTTCCTTGTACCGCCTTTGAACACCTTTGTCATTCAGTTTTGGTCTACGACTGCATCGTAAATGTCTAATCTTAACCTTTACAAATTAACGTATAGTTTTGTGGTGAATGTTTTTTACTCCCGCGCTTTTTCGGTCCAACCCTTTTTTTCCAGCCTTTCGTTGTTTTTATTTTTTGAATTGTTTGATTTTGCATTTGTTCAATGTGTGAACTGAGTTGCCTGAACTACAACTACCATTATAGACCCCATATAATTGGACCCGTGACCCCGCCGCTGATATGCCCTTTGCTGTGTGCCTACAAAAATTCAATCTCTACCTTCTTGGTATGTTTGCACGAACGACAACCCGGACTCAACCCTGCGGGACCCGTATGGTGGGCTCCCGTCGTGTCTTGCTGACATAGTAATTTGTCCGCACCCCCCCCCACATGAACCCCATGTCTGTTGTATATAGCTTGTAAATATCCTTACAGACTCCCCTCTTACAGGCCAATTGTAAGGGGTTATTAATACATTAACTGGTATGTGAGAATTTTAAGCCAGAAAAGCAGTAATGTGAGAGACCCAGTTTTTGTCCAAAGAAACATTTACAGTGGTGTGTCGTTTCCTGTGGATTGGGCTATTACCCACAGTCAGACCATGATGGTTCAGACACTAGGTGCGTAGAGCGATTGAGAACTTAAGACGCCTCAACATGCTTCCAGCGACCGAACAGCGTTAAGGTCGTGCGGTACTATTATGAGACCTCGCATGTGATTGTTGAGTGGACTTGCTGTTGAGTTTTGGAGCTCTTAGTGGCCAGTGCGTTCGCCTTTTGTTCTCAGATGTTTCGGGCAGGCATTTTATGGAGGTCCTCCAAGCCACCGAAGTACCGCACTCGGCCACCCCCCCCTCGACACCATTTTATTATTGTTTTATTTGCACCTTCGTTCCGGTCCGCCACTTGGTCAAACAGTACTGGCTTCTTTGCACCACCTCCCAATCACTGTTTTTTTTGTTCTTGTGTCCCACTTCCAGCGATGCCATTTGACTCGATTTGTTGTTTTCTCCACCCCTTCTCGTCTATGTCGCCGATCTTGCCATGGTTTCCTTTAGATCACACTATCTTCCCGCACCTTTCATCCAGAGTCACTTCCCTCTGAGTCATTTTTCTTGCTTCCCCCCCCCCCTTATATCGTGTTATAATTCCTTTTTTGCGCGACTAAAGTCTCTTCCTTGTCAAAATTTAATTTTTTCTTGCCACTTTTTACCCCCAATTTTAATAATTTAATTTCCCGTCTACAGATCTCCTCATGAAGCCCCCTTCATTCTTTAGATAATGCCTTTTGACTATTTTGCGAAAGTGTATACTTTTGGCTACGTGCATTACTCAAAATACTCGGATACCCCCAGTGTACTTATTGCCGCTTTTTTCAGTTTTTCAAGCGAATGTCCTTTTATTTAGGGAGTATCCGCTGACTGCACCAGTTTTATTATCATTTTGGCCCCCTTCGGCTAGCCCCCAAGTCAGGCTAGGACGCGTCGTGCTGAAGCCATGCTGTTTATGGCTAGATTTAGTGTTCACGTGTGCCTTTTGCAACACACGGTGTACAATCTCACACTGGGATAACTCCTTTACAGTCTGAGGACACCACACACTTGTGGTCCTCCATATTCCCACAGGTAGCCGGAGGGTACCAGTTAAATAAAATTAATACAAACACAAAAACAATGAAAGAGCACACAGGGGCCAACAGCCCCACCTTCCAGGAACATCAAGACACCAAAAATATCCTGGCAATCAATATTTTCACTTACCTTGGTGCTCGCGCCGCTGCTATTACAGATCCCCCCCTCCTGCTTTATGTGGATGCGTAGTTATGGATTACAGATGGCGCGTTATTAATTTCCTAGTGAATAATTTAAATTCGAAAGTAGTCACCATCCCCAGATCATAATACGTTCCACACATTTGCTAAATAAGGAACGGCACAAACCCCAAAACACACTCTTGTTCTGTTACAATGAATGGACTATTGTTTCAAATTAAATCAGGACAGCCCTATGTTCTTTATCTATACAACCCTTGCCCTTATAACACCAACAGTTATCGTGTGTCCTGTACTGGTATTGCGCATCGTTTTGCATTAGCTACCGAACAAACCCTTTGCCCTACTGTTTCGTGACTTTATTTTTGGTTTATGTTTTATTTTTTATGACGTATTTTTCATCAACAACTTTTGTATACGCCCTTTACCCTTGTTGCCCCTTTTTCCCCTTAAAACCTGTAACACAGACCCGACCCTCTAAACAGGACCGACTTCGGGCCGCCCCCTTACAATACACCTATTCCGCGTGCCTTCTACTTCGATCTCACTATGCCTTCTGGGACCTTTTTTTTCTCCCTCTCTGCCTTATAACCCCTCACTAACCACCCCAATTTTAGAGGATACCAATATTGCCGTACTAAACCCAGACTTGCGTCGGTAAAGCTTTATAGCGCACAGAGGTGGTTGGCCACCACCTGGTTCCGCCCCCCGCCCCCCCCCACCGCCCCCGCCCTTATGCATAACATCTTCTTTCAGACCGTGGGTTCCGGAGTCCCCGCCCCAGCGTCCACGCACCGAAAGTGGGGCCACTAACCAGAACCACGGGGTGATACCGGCGGGTGTTGCCGGTACGACGATAAGAGCTGCGACTACGGTCCACCGCTCGAGCATGATACATTGCCACCGAGTAAGCCTCCGCCGAGGGGATGTCCCGCCCCCGCCGGTGCAATGCCCACGCCCGGACCCCCCCCTTAAACGTACCCTCTTGTAGCCCCCCCTCCCCCCCCTCCTCGTCTTTGTTTCGAGCCCCGACTAGACCCGGCGACCCATAGGGATGCACACAACTACCACTTTCCCAATACCGCGCATTATAGGCCTAACCCCGTTTTTTCCTTCAATCCTTACCCACCCATTCTCTCCCCCCTCCCTTTTTCAATTTATCCCGGTCTTCATCTTCACTTTCTTTTAGATATTTCTCCCCCCCCCCCCTATTATTGTGACTTTTAGCCTCACTTGATACTAAGATGCCCGAGGTGTACGCTCCCCCCTTTTGTGATTGACTCGCTTGTTTTGCCATTTGCTAACCTTCTATTTTTACCTGGTTGACATTAGCGTAACTCTGCACACCTATATTTTCTTGTCCTTTCTCGGAAACTTTGGTTACCTCCTCGTGCACAACCCGATATCACCCCGTCGTGCTCTACTCCCACCACTACCCGATGGTATTCCTCCATCCTTCAATGCGCGGACAGGGCCACAGTGCGAGGTAGTTATTGTGGACTGATGTATACATTCCACAAAACCCCTCCGGTACTAGGCTATAAACAAGCAGGGAAACTACACCCACAAGGGCCTGTCCTGGTGGCTGACGATTTGCCTATCCTTGGCTGTCAATAAGACAACGTGATGAGGCCAACTTACAATTCAACACTACCGGGCGATAAAGTTCTAGACCACCCCCTTGCTATCCCTACCCAAACCGCAAGCATCTAAGGCCCTACCTTAATCGCCCCCCCACTCTCGGCACCACACTCAGATCATTGACTCCATATCTTGCTTTCTGTTACAAGCAGAAGCTGAACAGAACGTACCCACGATTCGCGCTGTGAGAAACGAGTCACCAGAAATCAGAGGGTATGCTACAGGACCGGCTTTGCTAGCCGCTGATTGGAATATGTTTTGGAGACTACGCCACCTGATAAGTCAACGAACGCTAACCACCTCTGCTCCACCGGCTTATTCGCAAAAAATGAATTGCACATTGTACCCAGATGAGGTTCGCTGCATTCCCAATTAAAAGCCTGGATTAACACTAATGTTGGTGCTAAACTAAAGAGCAGCGGCGTACCACACACCAGAGCTACTTGCAGACAACCTGATCCGCTACAGCCGAAGACAGGAACTAAGTACAAGAAGGCCCCCGCTATGACACTCCGCAGAATCATCAACGAGAAAAGGCAATTAGGAATAAGGTGGAATCATATTGTACACAGGCTCCGACGTCCGACGAATCTGGCAGGGGTACAGTCCCTAATGATCTCACAAAGGAGACCCAACCAGTGATCTGCCAACGATGCCTCTCTACCAGATGCATTTTTGCAGCTTTGACAACAAAACATCAACCGGGTGTGAGGGCAGTCACCGTCCAGGAGGACTGGGTGAGACGCTTTCCAAGGCCGACGTGAGAGGGTCTTTAGTCAAAGTCAACACCCGCACCCCACAGGCCCATAGGCCCGCCACGGTATTCCAGAGGCGTGTTCTAAGACAATGCCCGTGAACAGTGGAAGGCATATTCAACAGTAATTTCAACCACACTCTACTTGTCACGGTATGTAATCCCAACGTTTAAGAGACCACAATCATCCCTGTCCTAAGACTCTGGTTCAGCCACAATGATTACCGCCCTGAAAGCACCAATTCTGTAATCATGAAGTGCTTTGAGAAGCTGGTTATGGCAAACCATTCAACTCCACCATCCCTGCCACCCTAGGACACACTCCAATTGGCATACCGCACCAAACAGATCCATAGATGACGCAATTCTCAATTGTCCTCCAACACTGCCCACCCACTAGATAAGAGGAATACCTATGTGAGAATGCGTTCATTGACTACAAAAAGCTCAGTGCCTTCAACACCATTATTCAACTCCAAGCCCCTCATCAACCAAGCTTAGGACTCCGGGTCTGACCACCACTCCTCTGCAAAACGACATCGGACCGGAAACAAGTGGAGAAGGTAGACAGCTTCACAGTCCTCTCTTCCCTCCCCCCCCTTTCCCTTGGTAAACATTCTATGAAAGAATTAAAGGTTCCAAAACCACACACCTACAGGCGTTGAATGGCGTCAACCAGTTGCATCCGTCCCCCTCAGCGAGGTTCTAAAAATACGTTCGTGGGCAATGCTGCACCATGCAGAAGCTCATATTGACTGGTGTTGTCATTCCACTGCTTGGTATCTCACAATAGCAACTGGCTCTCAGCTTCCGCATGTGCGCTACATGAGGGTTATGCGGGCCCAAAGCCCTGTCATCATCACCTGCGGCGCCTGATGATCCCTGCCATCTCCTTTAGGTACCTCTTATAGTAAGGCGGTCGTGAAGAAGGCCCGGAAACCCCCATCGTATAACAGGACGCCAACCCACTCAAGCCATGACCTATTTTCCTCGCGCTTGTCGCCACAGCATTATCCGACCTTCCTTCCCTCCTTCGTCGTTACCGGGACATCAAGTCTGACCACCAACAGGTAATCGAGCCCACGCAATACACGACTGGTAAAATAGCTAAAGTTTACCTGTATCTCGTCGATTGACCTTTTATTTTTCAATATTTGCAAGTGTCGTCTATCACTGACCACTACTCACCCAGGGTCCTTACATCACTCTAAAAAAGGAATCACTCCATTTCTCACGCACATCATGTTAATATGCAATTCACATTTTACCCTCCTTGACTCTACACACCCACACATGCAAACTGCTGCTCCTCGTTTATCTTAAAACCCGTTGCCTAGTACCTCTTCACTATACATATTTACGCATCACCTAAGTATCCCTGAACATACATAGTCTGGATCTGGCACCTGACTATTTTATATATATTCCAGTATATAATATGCTTATTTTCTACTTTAAATGTGTGTATTTCATATTTCTTATTCCTTGCGTTTTTTCTTCCCTAGTAATATACATTGTTACTCCACGTGTGTTGTGGGTTTGAGTTTTGCAAGAAAGGCTTTTCATGTTACCTTCATATTGCTTTCCTAATTGCTGATGGTAAAACAGGCCCTATCCGGCATAGACCAAAGGCCATGTTGGGGAACCAGTTGCCAGGCAGACCGCAAAGTGTATTGGTCTTCAGTAACGGGTGCCCCATCCACACTTTCCCCCAACATGCACCCTTTCTATGCCGCTGGCCATGTTTTGTAGCCTACTTACTTCTTGAGCCCCCTGGTTTATGAAAACATGTTGTGTCTATGCACTGACCTGCACTCCATTGCATATAGTTGAACACGGGAACAGACAGTCACCGAGATGGGCAACAGCGACCAAAGAAGGCCCCAAAGGCACATGGACATGTCCCCCTCTCACGATCCGACTCCATAAGAGCGGACCAAGGCGCAGCGTGATACGGCGATAATCTTCTTAATAGTATTAATACATCCAAAAACAAAACGATACGTGAAGTCAAAAGGTCTACACCAAAACAAACCTTACAGAACAAGATCCCACACAATAAACTAGTGCAAACCGGCTGCTAAGTAGGCCCTTCCCATCAGAGACAACGAGATACAGCTGCCTATGATTGGGAACCACCCTGGCCACATAGAAAACAAGAACTAGACACGCCCCCCCCCGGAAAAATAGAAAATACAACATTAGGAATTCACAACCTGGCTAACATTAAAAGAGTCCCCAGAGCCAGGGCCGTGACCATAACCCCCCCCCCAGCAGGCCGCCGGCGCACTGGACCGCGCCCCACCAACCAAACTCAAGAGGGTACGGGGACGGGTGGGCATTCGCCATCGGAGGCGGATCAGGCTCCTCAGGGTCCCGTGGGACTCACAACTCTCGACGCTCACCCACCCCCCAGTAGCACCCCTGGTCTCGGCTCTGCCCGCCGGAGCTGATGGACACCGGTGGAAGCGGATTGCTCAGGCTCCGGTTGTGGAGCAGTTGAAGGTGCCTGTGGAACAGGCATGGGCGGCCCCCGAGACTGACGACGCGCACCACTGGCCTGGTGAGGGGACAGGCCGGGCCCCGATGCCGGGACTGGCGACGCCGCACCACTGGCCCTGTCGGGGAAAAAGGCACGGGGTCGCCGGCACTGACGACGCCGCAACCACTGCTTGCCGTGCGGGAGCAGCGAACGGCGACGGACCGGGCCAGGCGTGACGACGCGCACTACTGGTGGGTCCGCCGGGGGGCGGCAGCCAGGCAGGAACCAGGACGGAAAGGGATCCGCGAGGCCCAAGCCGTAACACACTGGAGTGGTGCGCCGGCGAGACAGGAACACGGCCGGACAGTAATGGGGCCAACACCACACCACTGGGCCGCCCCGCCCTGCGGGGATCAGGAACGCGGCCGGCGGACTGGTAACACAACCCAGTACCTCTCGCCGTGCCTCTACACTATCCTTCGCCCTCATGACAAGCGCCCCGTAACCCTGGGGCCTCTATTGCTAGTCCACAAACCGCCACTCGATACGATGCTTCCAGCCCCCCAAGCCAACGCTTCATGCCGGCCCTTGTGCCACCAAAAAAAATTATTGGCGGCTTTGCTTCGCTGTCCGACGACGGCACGGTTGGCGCCGAACCTCCTCTCTCGCCAGGGCCTTACTTTTGCCAGGGCCCCTCTGCCCCCCCCCGCGGAAACATTTTCATCCCAAAGGACCACCATTCGCCCACCCTGGGACATCGGCCAACTCTCCAGTTCCTTACCCGGGTTTGCTCTGACACGCTGGCCTTGGTCCTTCTTGGTGGGGATTCTGTCGTCCACGATGTCATAAGAAGCGGACCAAGGCGCAGCGGATAGGCGTACATCTTTAATGAGTACATGAAGTACTTAATACATCCACAACAAACAATACGTGAAGTCCTAAAGGTCTAACCAAAACAAACCTTATACAGAACAAGATCCCACAATAACTAGTGCCAACCGGCTGCCTAAGTATGGTTCCCCAATAAGAGACAACGAGAATTAAGCTGCCCACTGCCATTGGGAACACCCTGGGCCAAACATAGAAACACGCAACTAGAACGAAACATAGAAAAATACAAACATAGACCACTACACACCCGGGCTCAACATCTAAAGACCGCCCAAGAGCCAGGGCATGACATGACCCCAACCATTAGAAAATGGAAATCACTTGCAAACCCACTTGAGCAACGACCCCCCCGGCAAGGAATATGTAAAAAGATGCGCAGGGCTAACATGGCGTTTTGGTGTTGAATTGTACTTTTAAATTTAAATATATTTGTTCATTTAGGCCGACATGTCTGTACATTGCAAAATTACTTGGCACCGTTGTCACCTATGACAAGACACACACCCTGAAAGCCATGAATGGTCGAACAAGTCATCGGTGCGTTTAGGTACCTCATGATGGTCTTGGGTTACCACCCAGTTATTAATACCCGCGCCAGCAGCAGGTAGAACTGCGTTGATCCAGCTGGACAGGTGGTGAGGCCACTGTAGAATGTAAACTATAAACTTTCCTCTAGTGTGGTGCTCGCCAATGTTTTATAGTTATGTAGGCTATAGTTTATAATTACCTAATTACTTCGTATCATAGTTAGTTGCTTGATGGATGGCCCTTAACTCTGACACAACACAACTAACGTTATTATCAAAACAAACTAGCCTACTATAGGTCTAGCTAACGTTCAGCGAAATGAATTAAATAAATATAAAATAACCACATACACATTACACTGCTTTACTGACTTATACTCTATAACATTGACCCCTTCAAACTAATTGACTCTGGCCAAGTTTGCCCACCAGCGCGTGCAGTTAGGGAAGTAAAGCCGAAGTCGACGTCCATCACGTGGGCGTGATATTAGGCACGCCAATGAGAGGATTTGAAGCCCACTGGTTGGCTATGGTACTTCCTCAGAAAAAGCATCAAGTTTAAGGACAACCATTAAATGTATTTAAAGATCGCTTTGCCTTGTGTCTATAGTGCCCAGGACCAATAACATTAGTACTTTCAAAAAATATATCTTTAAGGACTTTCTTTTAATACTTTTTGTATTTGAAAAGTTATGTTTAAGCTTACACCAATATCATTTAAAAAAGTATGCATTGTCTGTATAGAAATAAAACGTCGGCCCAAAAAAAACCAAGTAGACCATTTATAAATGCATTTCTATAGCTCCCAAAATATATTTTTACAACGGTGGGGGGCAGTGCCAAGATGGAGGTCGTGGTGGCCCCTCAAAAACAGCGCACTCTGTTTGTCATTTAGTGCATATTCTAAAGCTAGTATAGAAACAGGGGTAGGCCAACTAGATTCAGTGCACAATTTTTGTCGAGCGGACTGGTCGGGGGGCCAGAACATAAATTATTAAACTTTGTACACTGCAAACTGACCACACACTAAGCCCAAAAAGAGATAAATAACAATCATTCATCCGATTACTTGAGACACAATCACATATCTCTCTTTTTTATTCATGGGAATACTGGGAAAACCGATTTCCTAAATTAAACTAGTTTTTTAGCTGAGTCTCTGGTGATGGTACAGTCTTTTATGACCAAAAACGAAAATCCCAAAAATTTGTATTTTTTTCACACAAAGTTTTTTGGGGGCCAAACAAACATCTATTGTTGTTGACGCGTTTTCGCCTGTGGCTGCCTGATTGCGGACTACAGTAAGACCCAATTTGGAAGTCGATCTGGCAGCAAGAGCGTTGTAAAGGACGTAAATGTAAAGTTAATTAAGTTAAACAAATGCTGTCCTCGGTTTGCAACACTCAACTACCAAGTGCACACAAATGCCTATGCGAAAGGCAAACGTCAGCACAGAGGCACACCCTCAGCACCTAAGAAACAGGAACTGGAGCTTCATCCGAATACCGGTTCCATGGCCACCAGCAGCAGACACAAGCCTAACGATCACCATCGCGCACCATGCCAACGCGTCGGCTGGCCAGAGTGGTGTTGTTACCAAGCTCCCCGCCGCCCCACATTGGACTCTGGGCAGTGGAAACACTTATCTGGAGTGGATGAATCAAGCTTCACCCCTCTGGCAGTCCCCCGACAGGACTATCTAACGTTTGGCGGATTGCAGAGACGCTACTGCCCAGAATGCATCCAGTGCCAACCTGTAAGTTGATGGCCAGGAGGAAACAATACTGGTGGGGATGTTTTCATGGTTCGGGCACCGCCCCCTTGCTTCAGTGAAGTTCTTTAAAGCTACAGCATACAAGACAATTCTAGACATTGTGCTGCTTACCCAAACTTTGGGCAACATTTGCGGGACACGGCCCTTTACCTGTTCAGCATGACCCCCAACCCCGGCCCCCGTGCCCAAAGCTACGGTCCATACAGAAAATGGTTTGTCGAGAATCGGTGTGTAAGAACTTGGCACTGGGCCTGCCAGAGCCCTGAATTCAACCCATTGAAAACCCTTTGGATGAATT